>JASJOG010000222.1:0-15000 GCA_030142905.1 Heliopora coerulea
TCTTGTCATACGGGGCAAAGACATGGACGTTGAAGAAGGAGCATGTCAACAGATTAAGGCATGTGAGATGTGTTTTTGGCGACGGATGTTAAGAATCAGCTGGACAGAAAGGATACGGAATGAAGAAGTGCTAACACAAGTTGGAGAACAACGTTCTTTGATTGGTAACAACGAAAGCAGGAAGAGAAGATGGCTGGCACGTACCATCACACACGGGAGGCTGTTGACAACAGTGATCGAGTGGAAAATAGAGGGGAAAAGATGAAGAGAAAGAAGAAGGAAGACCATGATATCATCAGTCTTCGGACACAGAGACATTTGCAACATTCAAAAAAAGGGCGATGAGTAGAGAAGTTACATAATAGTTTTAGACCTGCCAATAGGCAGAACACCAGAGAGAGAGTCTACGTTGTGGGTCTAAGAGTTTTGAAATGGGGCCACCGTTTTCATATAAGATCTCCAAATTACGGTATAAAAGAAAAGAATGTCAAACACATGAGTTTCTGGGGTAGTTCGCGGTATGCTACCCCGCGGACTACCGCTGGAACTTGCAAAAAGTCTTGAATTTAAAACCTTTTAACTGGAGTTCTTGCGGTTTGGGCGCACTTAGTATTACGTTTAACACGGTTTAGGGCTCTTTTTCCATTAAATTTGAACCAAATTGATATTAGTTTTTAGTCTTTATTCGTATCAGGTGCACAAACAAATTTCGCGTAAGGAATTTAACTGGAAAAGTTAACAATGAAAAGCATGCAAGACGGTTTCGACGTCGTCTTCATATTATCATCAATTTAAAGTAGCTTCTCCTAATCCTTAAAGCTTCACATGGTAGAACGTGTATATATGTACAAAAGGTTAGGAATACTAATGATGAAAGGAAGCTGGTAACTGCTTAGTGGAAACGAAGACTACCCGGAGATGCCCCAGGAAATTGTAGAGTGATTCATCATCTAAGTACGAGAAAGATTAGTAATTTGAACGAACTGTGGCCCCCATAGGATTATCAGGATTGAGCGAAATAAAATGAAATACTCCTTTGTCAAAATCATCCTCGGAGTGACATGGCGAGAATATTTCATGAAATATTCACATCGTGGGACGCTCCTTCTTTCAAGTATTAGTAATGGCTAATTTTAGTAGCGGAAAATGGCATCCAGATGTAACTTAACCGAAAGCAGTACCTTATTGTTACTAATTTTCGCACGACTTAAGTTTCGCGATTTTCACGATTACAGAAAACTTGCGAAATTAAGATGCCGCGAAAAAAGGTTGTCACGAAAATTAACGGACGTCAAATTTAACTTCCTATTATAAAACCCTGTCAGAGTTCCAATTATTATTTGCCACAGTATGCCAATAATAAGTGAAATTAAAATCTGTGGCGCCAATCTTCAGTCAACCTGCTTGTTTTGCGTTTCAGTGTTTCGAGAATTTTTGCGAAATTACTTCCCTTTTACGTGATTTTTCGGCCAAATCGCTAAATTTAAGTCTCGCAAAATGTGCTTCTCTCAATTTCGCGAAACTAAATGACCGCGAAAATTAGTGACAGTAAGGTATTAAGCAATTTTCATCTGAATCTGTCGAAAATTATAAATATGTAAAAATGCAATCACGAGAAAGGAACTTTAAAGAGGGAGGTGAGAGTTCGAGGATGCAAGGAACTCTTGTAATGTCAACAGTATCCTCTTTACAGATTTAAATGTGATCAGTATGGTATTTATGTCGGCTACATGTGTTGGCCCTTGTGCCGATTCGTCTAGAAACGCGAGATATTGGTTATCAGAAGGAGGTTGAGTGAAGTACATAAAAGAGGTATAGATAATCCAGCAACAAGGTTTTAGCTCTGTTTAAGATTTATGAAAACATTCAACTAGTTTAAAAATACCGATCAGAAGTGATTGAAAAATTATTTGGCTGAGCTTCCGGTCTACGCGACTATCAGAGCTAAAACGAACGGAAATGACTATGAAAAAGCTAAGCGGATTAATGTTAATGGTATTGGTGAATAAATATTTAAAATAAAAAACTTAAATTCATGAAAACATAAATTCAATAAAGGCCTGTTCAGTAAAGGTTTATACACACCAGGTAAATTACTTACATTGTCTCTATGACTAATAGAATTTTGTTCAGTAGCAATCATGCATGCTTCAAAACATTTACACTGGCTCCATCTGTTTTCCTTTGCTAAGATTTTTGCATTATCCCATGATATACGGTGCTGTGTTTCTTGAACATGCTGAGCAAATTGAGCAGCATGCTTTCCCTTTTTTCAATACATTTGCCAGAATTGCTCGGTTCTTTGAAAATACTCTGTATGTGAGGACATTCATTTTCGTCGTATATTATATGCTTTCTATTCAGGACACAAAACCTGTTAATCGGATCTTATTAAATCAAACCTGTTTGTAAAGCTTTTGCTCAGCAGTATTTCTAGCTTTATTTACATATCTCGCATTTATGCCAATTGTTATACTAAATAGCAGTTCTTGTTACAGCATTCTTTTGGTTTTGTACACTTACCTAAATTTTTCTGTAACGTTTTGAGGATTTCAATATGCTTCTTTTACTTTATAACGAAGTAAAGGTGAGATGGAAATGTCATCTGAAATTTTTATCGCTAATTTTTGTAGTTAAATGAACCAAAACAATTATAAGTGAAGTATTTAGATTTTTGAAGAAATGCCATTGAAGGGCTCGGTGGAACGTTTTGGCGCGAATTCTAAGTGGTTGGCACAAGGCCCGTGTCCCCCGTTGAATCCATCACTGGATCTCGGCCTAGTGAATCTGGTGTTTGTATTTGTAATATTTAGGGCGTACTCGGGACAAGTTTACTTCAATTCTTGGATTTTAAATACTAAAAATGTGTACATTACTTTTGAAGAAGCCATGTGATTTCTGTAGTAGTTCTTGCCGTCCTTTACAAGACGGTTGAATTGATTTTGTCGCCCATCCACGGAGTTTTCACAAAGAAGAAAAGATTTTGCCTTACGTTTTCAATCCATGCATTACCAAATGCGAACTTTGTGACTCAATTATTTTCAAATTTTTGTTTCACTACTTTGTTTGTTTTCGCAGAACCAATTTGTGCGGTAGGGTATGGTGTTCCGGCGCTATTTTCAGCCAAAAAAGACGACAAGAAATCGTGGAGATTTAAGAACTATTCCGTTACTGCGGTAAGTCATTAGAATTATTTCCCGTTTCTGTCCTCAGTTGACACAAAGCCATTATCAAAACAAATGTAGAAAAGCATCTCAATAGCCGTCACAAGATTACTGGTGCGATCCCAATCACGAGCAATGAAATACTTTTGAGGACTTGAGCTCGAGGAGCTTCTGCCGATCGTATTGTGCTACACTTCTAAGCCCACCCAGGGAGAACCCAATGACTCAATTATTCACGAGTTGATCATTCGCTTATCTCTTTACTCCGAGTTCCCAACTTTACGTGTTACATATCATAATAAACTTAACGTGAAAGGTTACAGATATGTCAGGTTCACTGACTCGGCAATTATCGTGGCACGCTCATAACGAACAAATTCGTCAAATAATCTTCTCTTTACTGTCTGAGTCCACATAGCTCACTTGTTTGAGCATCTCACCAGTGAAATCTACTGCACCAAAAAAGTCACGGGATTTTTAATGGTAAACCTAGATCCAGTTAGATGAGGTAACGAACGAATGAAGTAGCGAAAGGAACGAACAGAAGGACGAACGGAAAAACAGACGAACAAATGAATGAATAATTGGCCATGATGTCCAGCAATAATTTTTCCCGAAGTAAATTAACTAGGTCCGAATAATTTTTATTCAGTTTTTCTAATTTACTATTTCTTACGCTAATTTTGCTAATTTTGCTATTTCTTACGTCCAGCTTGCTGTCTTGAAAAAATCGTACAAAATTAATACTAGGTTACCCGTTCTTGCTCTTTTCGGTTAAGCCGTCACTGTTTGAGTTAGCGAGAACTGAAGATTTTCCAAATCTCCCTATAATCCCTGAAGATTTTATCAAAGATCACGGTGGAACGTACAGCGGTAAGTGAAATATACTTACATATATAGTGTAATAATTTATAAAATCACAAAGTTTAGCGAGTTTGTTGTTCTTCGATTAACTCTATCCTGGCAACATCAAACCCATTCATCTCTTATCTTCCAAGTCTGGTATAGCGTGAAGTGTAGTATAGCATAATCTGGTGTGAAACGTCTTATCTCGTTTCTTCTCGTCTTGCCTAACTCGGTCCATCCCAAATCATACTGCCGAGAAATGCCTTACTCGTTTCTGCCTTGTCCTGTCTTCTCGTATCTTGTCTTTTCTAGTTTTCCTGTTTTTTATGTCTCGTTCTCTTTTGCCTTGTCTATTGTGTTATAACTCCTAACTCCTATTTCCTTTCTTCCGCCTTTAATGTCTTGTCTTGTCTTCCGCTTTCAAATTTATACTTTTTAAGATTTTAATAATGTTAATGTTTTGATTTATAGCGTCCAGTCTCTAATTCGGCTTTAATCTTTGATCTCTAATCTATGTTGTCTATCTTCAGTCCTGTCTGATCTGGTTTTGGCCTGTGGGTTGTGGGCAGTTTTCCATGCTCTTTGGTCTATGCACACCCAACGGTGCTTTCTGGTCTCTACACTGTCGTCTATTTTACTATGTCTGTTCTACAGTATGATTCCAGTTGTTCTTGTCTCTCACATCTGTCATCTCTGTTCTGTCGTCTTTGATCTGTCGTTTGTTGTCTTTCGTCATTAGTCCATTTTCTCTAGTTGGAAGTCTTTGTTCTGTCGTGTTTCGTCTGGCGTACCTGATTTATTGTCTCTGACTTCACACTGGTCTTTCGTTTTGGCATGTCACCTCAAGTTTCTACCCCCTTCTAAGTGCACCCCTGTCACTCATCCGATAAACATTGAGAACGGTCGTGAAAGTTAAATCATTATACAATACAACCGTTGTTAAGTGGCCACCTATTAAGTAACCTATCCCTTTTAAGCGGCCACATATAGTCCCAAAAGTATTGTCGGTGTAAGTGTTGCATATAAGCGCCTCATTTAGCGGTCACCTCTATTAAGCGACCTCGGCCACGTTTTGGCCGTCCAGATGATGGTGCTCCGATTTTTTTTACCTCTACTAACTCATAGAAATTAACATATATAGTTTTGCTCAATCTTAAGAGAGGTAAGGACAGACGAAAGTGTCAAAGAGGAAGTGATGAATGATAAAAACATGCAAAGAAACGTTTATAGTTATATTAACAAGAAGTGATAATTTTTTAATAAACTATAAGTACTGTAAATGTACAAATGTAGTGGTAGTGCCTCAAATTTGGAACCTGAGCTCTATTCCTAGCTAATCTCTGTAGCAGAGGTTCGTTAGATCAATTTTAACTCAAATCTTTCATTTCCAAACTTTGAGATCAACCATTGGATGGAAAACTTGTTTCCGGTAAAGTGCCATTCTTAGGGATCTTCCAAAACATAGCCACCTCTGTTAACACGTTTATCCTTTACAACGTACTGCTTTGCCTTTATTTTTTTGCTTTCTGCTATGTGCAACAGTTGTGACAAACCTCCATGCATGTTTGTTTCCAAACACGTGACTTTGTACCACTCCTTACGCTAGTTTGTGGCAAATCCTATTAAACGGCCACTTACCATCTACCCGAGGGTGGCCGCTTAACAGGGGTTCAACTGTATACTCACCTTATGTGATTACCAGAAAACTTTTTTTAAGGGTTCCAACTAAATTTGTCAATGATTGTAGCTTTGGGCTGTCACGTGATGTAGTTTTGGACTGTGTAAACCTGGTATGTCCTTTGGTCCAGCGAAGTTTGGCTCAAGCCGGGCCATTGAACTCTGAAAAAACTGGAACGATACATGCTAACTGTATTTTGCAGCCATCATGGAGGCTGACGTTTTTGTCAATTTGCAGGTCATCCCACTCCCCTACGCGACAAAACTCATAACCTATTGTGAAACTTTTCACCCAAATTTCGGATTTTTTGACAGTTTTCTTTTTTGTCCTTAGTAAGTGGAGAACAATGTCGGTAGGACTGCATATTTGTTAGAATTAACTGTCCATGAAAAAATGAAAGTTTAATACAATTTTTCCCACGCGTGTTTTTGACCTTCATGGCTGCCCCCATGTCGGCTTCATTGAATCGTGAGGCCTGGTATGACGAGGTATTGTTCCAGTCTTTTTTTAAGTTAAGTGGGCCAGACTCACATGACACGGTTCTATTGTCTTGCGATATACCAGTTGATTTTTCTTGAACCGCACACCGCATGCATTTTAGTGACATTAATTTAGCTGCCACGAGTGTCAGGCTTCTTTTTTAATACGTAGCTCATACAACTGGTTTATTATTTCTAAGAAATCAATGTTTTTCAAACTAGATACTGCACTCGATTTGTAGCATCTGAGAAGTCTTAATGCAACTCAGCTCTTTAATCTTGGAGTTAATGTCCTCGACTGTCTTAAAATTGGATCATAGGTGTAGATGTACCATTAATTCCCTTGGGACGTTGGGATCGCGGGATGTGTTAACGGTTTTAATTTAGTCTTTTCCATTCTGATCTGGTTGAATTTGTAATTTGGTTTTCATTTCTCTCTTCTCTACCTTTTTTCCATTCATTTTTTATCAGCAAGCGAATCCGATGCGGTCCACGTCGTGATTGACCGACACCTCATCACGGGACAAAATGAACAATCCACTCTTTCAGCTGTACAGAATCTCATATTACTTTGTAACGCAAGGTGAGATAATCTTTTCCGTCAATTATTGCTCACGATGAATAAGGAGTCGGGGGCCTTGTCTTTTGCAATTTGAAAACGTCTTTTTCCGGTTACATTTCACTGTTTATACCTTCCTTAACTACCTTCTGGCGGGATAAGACTTCTATTATTTTACTCTGGCTAACGCCAGATTATTTTACTTCGGCTAACTCCAGACGATTTTACTTGACAACGGGATAGCTCCCACCATCAAAGTGTTAAGCAAGCTAGGACAGCAGCACGATAAACGAAGAAGCAAAATATCAGGATTAGTGACAAAAAACGAATCAGTGACGTTTTACTGGATGCTTTCATGTTTGCTTTCCGACCTTTCAAAAGTTTTAAATTACATAAAGGAATTCTGTTCAATAGTTTTACATCAAACTTTACTAACCGCCTTAACCACTCCATGAGCTAACGTAATCCTGAAATCATTATAAAACTCCAAGAGATATTGCATGGAGACGGATGACGAAGTTTTGATCACCCCTGAGACTAAAGATTATACATTCACTTTGTTTCGCGTTAAAAATTCTATTCTGTGACAGACGTTGTCCTTAAGATCCTTATTATTTCTCTACTAACGTCACTTTACATGGTTACTTTTCCCTTTCTGATTGTTCTTAATACGCTTACTTTTGATATTTTGTCAAAATTTTAATTTTTATTCGAAACAAGCCAGGTCTTTTTTAAACTGCCCCCTCCCTGAACGGGCTATACGAGAAATATCCGACCAATCATGAACCAATCAAATTGCAAGATTTCTGTATTCGGACCACTCGCTGCCGTAGCCATATAGATATAATAATGTATATTACTTGTGGTACGAATATATTTAAATGTCCCTAACCCCAACCTCAGCGACACACTGGTGTCACCTAAACTGCACTCTAGACGACTTTCTATTCCAATTACCCTAATGATGATTCCGAGATAGAGTGAATTCTTTTGAAGGAAAAGCAGAATGATTGAAATACGCGAGGATTATGTTAAAATTGAAAAAAAAAGCATGTGATACACTGGACGTGTTTTCGTATTGAGGAGGTACTACGGTCAACTATCCTTTTTTATCATTTCATTCCCCACACGTCATTTTCTGTGCAGGCCATTTCTTTCCCTGAATCCAAAAATTGGCTATCTGTGAGTTTGGAGTTTACTAAATGATGGTATTTATTTTTGATTCTTATGTAGGCATGGGAAAGCAAAAACGTAACGAATGGTGTACGAACATGGAGATAAGTAAGGATAAAATCTGGTCAGGAGAAATTAATAAATAATAAAAATGAATAAGAAAATTTTAAAATGTGGCAAACAATAGCGGTATTTTTTCTGGAATTGATTTACAAATCTAGTCATTATAGTTGGCATGGTTATTGTAACCGTCGAGGATGGTGAGATTCGAGACCAGTGATGAAGATACCAGGCAGCAACTGTAGTCTCGAACATTACTGCCCAGCAGATAATTTTGATGATGATCATAATAAAAAAGCCGGAGTAGCTTAACTAAAATAGAGTTTCAACTGGATACGATTTGTCACCTCTTGCGTAAAAGGTGGCAGTATTTATTCCCTAATTTTCTACATTCTGTTTGATCGATTTTTTTAACAGACCAAGTAAATATCCTATAAACTCGTATATCATTGATAATCACACTTGTGTGCTGAGGAGTCATGAATAGTTAGGATTATTTTATGGTGATGCCATGAAAAGGAGTGAAACTTAACCTCTAAATTCCCTCATTCGCAAACTAATCCTGTGTAACTCTTTCCGGACGTAATCTTTCTTCTGTTGTTGCACTCTGGCTAATTCTAGACAATTTTACTCATCAGAAGAAGAGCTACCGCAGTGAAGGAGGTATAACATCTGAATTAACTCTTTCCCGCCGTGATGATTCTATTAGAAAATTTAAGAAACCATGTTTTTCATGGCGACAGCAACGTGAGTGACCGAGCGGGTCTGGAATGAGTACGGCGTTGTTCCCATCAGTGCGGAAGTTAAGCAAAGCAAAATGTCTAAGTGGAACGTCTATCAGTTGTTTGAACATTTGTTTCGTTCACACCATGTCATGGTTTCGATGTTTGACAGAGTAAGGCCTTTTTGTTTTTTTGAATTTATCGGGCCACTTATTTTTGAAGTATAGGACCTCAAACATTCACCACATATCGGAGTCCAAGATGTTTTTGCTGCATTATGAAATACAAATAACTGACGATAATACAACTTAAAGTTTCGGTTTTATCATAACCTGATCTTGAATTGGCTTCCTAATGATCTAAACATACAAATTTTGAATAATTCGTTCTTCGAAAACTGTCCGACCACAAAAGAGAACGAGTGAAGAACCTGGTTGAAACTATTTTACCTTTGTGCTTATTCTCGTGGTTCGATAAGGTTTACAACCAAAAGTATGTGAACTTAATTTTACAAAGTTAACGAACAAGTTATAGTTTTTTTCCTCGAACAAAGTAACAAGAAAAGGACTGAACATACTAACTACAAAACAACCTGATCAAGAAATCCTCTTTCGAGCCTAAAAGGTATATATTCCACTCACGTTCTAGAGACAAGGGCAAAACCTCCATTTTGACGTCGGCGCCGAAACCCGACGGCGGATGAGGAAAACGAACAACGTCATCCGGAAGTATAAATGACATCCGGTCGCCATCGCCGTCGCAGAAAACGGCATTTCTTCAGTTTCCAGTTATTTTACTGTGGCAAACATCAGACGATTTTACTCGTCAAGGAAAGAACTCTTGCTGGGAAAGAGTTTAAGTTTCTTAGGCGCATGTTGATAACAGAATTTCAGAATCTCCCTCAAAGTATTTCGAGGAAAGTTAAAACAACAGGCGAATTCCATTGAGAGGATTATTTTTGTGAGCTCAGTATCTCTGGCATCTTTCATGTGGGGTGGCGCTAGTCGTTCTGCACATGCTCCGTTGTTCTTCACTATCAAGCTACGGAACAACTTCGTAGCTATGTCCGCTCCTCAGTGAGTTCACCAATACGAATGGAGTGGTGAGCATAATGGGGAGCAAAGATAAAACCCTGGGTACGAGGTTGACAACGAAAAGATTTGTAGAAGATTCGCCGGCGTACGTCTATTGATTCCACCCACAATGATGATATTTATAATAATTATGAGGTTAATGTGACATCCAACGCATCTCTTATTGTGTATTTCAGTTGGCTGTGTGATAAAGAGGTAATTGATAGATATATACATTTAATAAATACTTTGGACTATTGTAATTTTGGATGAAAATCTATGAGAAATGCATATGAGAAATGCGTGCGGAATTTCTTGGGTTTGAACCATTATAGAGCCTTACAAAGTGTGTTGAAGAACATATAAAAAGGCTTTATGTTTTCATATTTTGTCCATTCTGCTACTAATCAGGTAGATAATTATCAAGATTCAAGAATATCAATCTATATATTCTTTAATTTTTCTGGCAGTACACAAGTGAAATTCGGTCGCTTTAATGCGCCGTAATAAACTGATGGTGCCAAAGCTAGGCCACTTGCAGCGTCCCCGAAGCTCCCGCCGTAATGCAAAAAGAAATCACTTTTCGCCATCAGATATTGCTCCAGCATTATAGTTTTCATTCCATCTCCTGGTGGATTTCTTGGATCGTACAATGCATCTTTACGGTTCTTCAACGTGGATATCTCAATGTGCTCAATCAAACCATAATATTGCCTGGTGTTCGGGTATCTTATTTTGGCGTAGTTTTTTAGATCCCATGAGTCTGTGGCGAGAAACCACCCAACATTTGTTGTGTTGTATTTCTTTTGGATGGCGATTTGAATTAATCTTGCACACGTAAAAACTTCTTTGAAATTGGACTTCGGAAGTCTGAGATCTTTCGTTTTTGTACGAAATGTGTTCAGATCTCCAGTCCTAATATGAATAGATAACATGATATTCTCATCATATCCCATCATGCTCGCTGTGTTTTCTACCTCTGTCTCCAGGTCTCTGTTTAGCCGGAACAAAAAGTGAAAAGCACATCCCATTGCATGGATATGATTATCGAGAATCTTTAAAGGAAATCCAAATTCCTTCGCTTTCTTTCGTAAAAACGGGTTCAGCTGAAGTTTTTTAAATAACGGATGAATCAAGTACTTTATGACTTCGACGGTGTGATTAAAATATTTTTTCATGTTTCGATTTTTCACTAAGTGCGTGACTGAGCGAAATATATCAGTTGGCCACAGATTCTCTCGATAGCTTTTGATTCGTTTATCAAGGTCATAGTTCCACGAAATATCTTTTTCTTCGAGGTATTTATTTAAAGGAAATGGTGCCTCCCAATCTATTATGAACACTCGGTCGGTCAACATGGCAAGGTAGAAGAGACTCGCTAAAGACCGCATTCGGTTCCCGTATCCTCCTTTGCACTCTTTTGACTTACAGCTATAAACAAGAAACTTTCCTTTTCTTTCAGACTTCCACGATTGCAAAGTGTTCTTGTGAAATGTGGCGTACCTCCTCTGCCAGCCTGAAGTGCACATGTTTTCGGGATTTTCTCTGAATTTGTGGCCCACATCTGGTTTAAATTGTTTCTTGGGGTCGACTTGAGCTTTGACTTTCTCTCCCGTAACAACGTTAATGTACACCTTTGTTTCGATTAAATTTGGCGACAAGTTGTCCTCGCTGGTTGCGACTTCTTCAAAAATTCCTGAAATTGGCAGATGAAGTTAAAATTTCAATTAACCAAAACTACCCTTCGCTGAAATTTGTTACAAGGGCCGTTTACATTAAAAAAAATCAGACGTCGTGAAAGTAAGCCTAGAGTAAAAAAGCTTAGAACACTCTTATGTTTCTATAGTGAAGTTTGCGATCAAAATAAGCCACATCTAATATAAGTCGTGATAGTCACATTACTCGAAAAGTCACTTTTGGTGGCTTATTTTGATGTCGTGGCTTATTTTCTTTGGTGAAGATGCGCCAACTTGTATTTTGACCCAGAAAAGTGTTAGGGCAGCGTTTGCGATCCCATTTCCACCGTAGAGATCACATACAACTGGAAAGGTCATGTGTGATGAAAATATGGGTCAAATTGAATAGCACCATTTTGAGTAAATTGGGGGCAAATTGTTCCTCTCCAGGCCTTTCTCCGTCCTCCAACCTTTAGGTTGAACAACTGAACTTTAGGCAATTGTTTCGTGTTTGTTTCCTTGAGCTGTATTGCAGAAAACAGCTTCTCTGGTTATTGGTCGGCAATTATTGTTATTGCCTTAATTATTTTACATTTCTTCCTTTAAAAACAGCAAAAACAAGAGACGAAAATGAAGAGTACTTTGACCCTAACCTGGGACTTATCATCCGGGCATGTTTTTTACGTTTCCCTCCAATTAATCCGGTAGGGCGATCTTCAGCTTGTCGCCTGCGGTTGAGCGACATTTAGCTGCAATTCTCCCTGTAGTTAATATAAGATCCCTTTGATCAATTGCCATATATGACTGTTCATGCTGGCGTAGGGAGTGAACACTTGAGGCCTATTCACCCGTTACGATTGTCATATGTTTGTTCGTCCTGGAGTATTTAGTCTTGTCTCAGTACACTTTTTAATATCAATCTGCTCAACTTCGGTCGGCACAAGATGCAACCCGTGAAGGTTGATAACCGAATGAGGGACTAGAACGAGGAATCGAATTACAGTAATTCAAGTTTCCTTGATTTACAGCCTGACCAGACACCGAATGACACTATGTTCTGGGTTACGATTAGGATTAGGGTGTATAGATGTGGCATTATGGTGAATTATAACTAACCCTTACCGAAACCCTTAATCGAACCTAATCGTAGAAGTGTTTAGAAAAAGGTGCTCGAAAATTTTCTTGATCAGTTTAGAGAGTAAAATATTCTTATTTAACTATGAAGGTTAGTTCTTGTGACATAAACGTCTATTCGACTACCCCGACACACGTGAAACTTGTTTGATCGTTCCAGTCCCTTAATCGGAGATGCTCGGTGGATTGTATTTGGTGCCGAGGTCGTGGCCTGAAGGTATACCTGAGGTGGAGGATTAGGATTAAGATCGGGGTTAGCATAAGCTAGGATTAGGGTTAGTTCTACCCTAGCCCTAACCCCAACCCTAACCCTAATCTTAACTTTGATCCTAATCCTAATCCTCCTCAGGTATATCTTCTAGCTACAACCCTCTTGCCGACCGCTTATTTCTGTAGCCAGAGCGTAGACAGTCTCCCAGGATAGCAGGAGCGGAATCACTAAAAAGGCGTTTTCACTTTATTTAGCAAACAAGCAAAAAAAAGTTTTTAATTCAGTTGGGGAAGCTTTCCAGCTGTCATTAAATATCAAATGTTCATGACAGGAAGATACATAAAGGGCCATATATACGTACAATTATACATGTTGTCATTGTTATCCTTGGTGTATGCACCAAGACGTCCACTTATGATTCGCTGCAGTTTGTCCTCAACGCTATAGTCAGTTAAACACATATTCCAAGATGTCAACCGCAAGGCACAAAATCGCACATGTTAACAGCCCTTAACATTGAACGTTTGTCAATAAATCAATAACAGTTTTTACATATCAATGCTTTAATCAATAAATATATGTCGGTTCAATATATGTTTCGCTTCCAGCCTTTGACCTTACATACTTTCGGTTTTGTTTTTGCTTTGTTTACATGATTTAGATACATTAACAAAATAAATTCAAAAAGAATTATACTGGGATCGTACCATCTCTTCTCAATTAGAAGAACACCCGCCTGCGCCCGCGTGCCTCTGTAAGCAAAAGGCAACGGGTTCAGTTGGCCCCGTGGCTCCGGCGCCCCTGTCTGTAGCAATACCTCTGGAAGATTGCAGTGAGTTAACCGGATACATCAGAACAAACATTCGTGAACAGTAATCGTAACGTGTAAATGGGCCCTTATTAATATACTATACTTCTGAAGGCCATTTGAAAAAGAGCTGCATCCTACGAAATGTATGGATGTAGTTATCTAGTTACTGTAATTTTATTTAAGTTATATAATTCAAACTATTATAACTTTACGGGATATTTTGTGCATTTTCCCATAAATACCTTACATCTTAAGCGGGAACGAATTAAGACTGTGGGGGACCTGGCGCCAAATTTTGTAAGAAGCCCTTGACTATAATTTATTTTACCTTTTCATTTACTTATACGATCACTTAAATACTTTGAGTTTGCATGTGATATCAAATATCTTTTTAATTCCCAAAAGGTCACATGGAGCTACTCAACGACACATTCAGTGTCTGATTCATTGTAAGGAGCATGATGCATCACACTTCCATTATAAAGCAGCTCGCCGCATCCCACAATACTTTTGAACTAGCGACCAAATATTAGGTGAAACATCGAAAATACAATGTTTTGTTTTTAATATTGAGAGAGTAAAATGTGAAGTTGTATTGAAATATATATATATAACTACAGACGGAACCGTTTCGCCTATTGGGCCTCATCAGTGTAGTACTGATGAGCAGGATGGAGTAGCCTACATTACATAGGCGACTCAAATGTCCCACGCTTGTGGAAAAGGCTTTGCATGCTTTATTTAAAATTCGAAAACATCTTGATTTTCACAAACGTCCACCAAAACTTCCCATGAAAATCTTTGATGGCATAGTATCTCCAATCTTACTCTATAACTCTGAGGTTTGGGGAGCCTATGTCAACAACGACTTTACCAAATGGGACAAAACATCAACCGAGAAACCACATCTAAAATTTTGTAAACTCTATTTGGGTGTGAACAGAAAAGCTAGCA
Source organism: Heliopora coerulea (assembly GCA_030142905.1). Taxonomy (NCBI): domain Eukaryota; kingdom Metazoa; phylum Cnidaria; class Anthozoa; order Scleralcyonacea; family Helioporidae; genus Heliopora; species Heliopora coerulea. The sequence goes on from JASJOG010000222.1 coordinate 14,541, forward strand.
ATATTGCTAGTAGAGGTGAATTAGGTAAATTCCCTCTATTAATTGCAATATTTAAAAGATTATTTTCTTACATAAACCACATATATCAACTTCCTGATTCAAGTATAGCGAAACAAAGTTTTTATCTATCGAAAAGACTTTACTTATACGGTAAAGATTCGTTTTACTCTAACGTAGTCAACATTGTGAACTACTGCTATCCCGATATGAAAGAAACAATAGATATAGAACAATTCTTCCAGGATACAAACATAAATGACTTCGTAAAAACTATTAAAGATAAATATTAATCATTTTGGAAACAACAAATGGAAAACTCCACAAAACTATCATTTTATACTACATTTAAGAAACAATATTACTTAGAAGAATACTTAAATATCATTAAAGACCCCAATAAAAGAAGACTATTCTCAAAATTTCGCATGAGTAACCATAAGCTAGAAATTGAGTTTGATCG
>JASJOG010000222.1:20000-40000 GCA_030142905.1 Heliopora coerulea
AATTCTGCTTTATTAAAACAAAAAGTTCGATGAGAATAACGTTCAGCGGCTTAACAAATTATAAGATGTCCATCCTCACAATTAATTATTAAACCATAATGATAGGATCAATACCCTGAATTATTTGCGGGTTTATGGTAATTCGTGTCGTTTTCCAATTACACTTCTCACTCATTTTGCCTTAAAGAAAGATTGTTTTATTAGATGACCAGACTTTCCGTCTTAAAAGTGGAGCATTCTCATAGATTATCAAACGGATACCAGCATTAAGGACAGCTCATGATTGAATATTTTTGAAATTTTTTTGACTTAAAAAATTGATAAATTATACATTACCTCAAAGTTGGTTACAAATGTCTTCAAGATCTGCTATGATAAGGAATTATGCTAAGTATTCATCTGGAAGCACAACACTTTGGTGACGAAGATGAAACGAATTACGCAATCGACGAAGTAAACAAAGAAAACATGAACGAGTTCTGCAGTTTTATCGCTGACCAAGAATCGGAAAATACAAAACATAAAACAAAATACGACAAGCAAACCTTGTGCAAGTTTTGTCGAAAGAAGAACGAGAAGAGGGAAGTAAAAGACGTACTTTTTCCAAGGCAAAACATCAATAAAAAAGAAAAATGGCGTATAAACCTGCAACTCTTGCATATTTTCAACTAAACATTCAGTGGCTCAACACAAAGGGTTCAACAGTAAATTTACCCACGGACGACTTTAAACTTTCCTGAGAGGTTTTAAAATCCTGATGAAAGCATTACTGGTCGAATACGGTAAATATCATCATACACAAATCACTCTTCATGTGGGAAAGACTGAAGCGGAGAACTGTTTTGCCGAAGGATAATTTGATGTTAAAAAACAAGTTGCTTTGCAGCGAGTTACCTGGTGGCTGTTTGCCTTGTATTTTTGTTTCGAGCCAAAAATACATCCTAACGTCTTCAATGGGGTGACATTTCATAGCGAAAAAAATCCTGATCGAGGCAATGAAATCTTTGTGTGGAAAGCGGAGAAAGCATCCAAAGACTGTCATGCCCTGGAAAACTTTTCTCGATGAAGAGTATTCTATCCCACTTCTCAAACAATTGACCATGAACGATGTCCCGTTAAATACTGCAAAATGTTCAAAAATAATCGTCGTACAGAGATGAATGAACCAGAATCTTTATTCTACTTTACCAATAAACACCAGCAAAATCCAGGTGGTAATATTTCGTACAAGAAGTCTCCCCTAGGGAAGAATGAAGTCGGGAAGCTACTTTTGAAAGCTGCTCAAAACAATTCTGTTCGCAGAACTTGTACTTCAAAGCTACTCGATTCAGACGTACCTGTGATTGTGCACCTCAGGTAAGTGGTTACCAGAACGTGAAAAGTCCCAAGATTTATACTAATCGACATCTATTCAACTTCAGCGAAGAATGTCGTTTTAATACACTAAGTCGCTTAGCAAATGTCCTGACACCAAGCGAGTTCTCTTACGTCTTTTTTTCATATAAATCAGAAAGAACAAAGACGAAACGTTGCTGTAAAAAGTGAACAGTTGGCAAATGCATATTCCAAGGAGCTAACTTTGAGAACTGCTCTGTCAAGTCATAAATTGTCGAGTTACTGGGGTGGCGAAACCAACCGCAGGCACCAAGAAAGCCATTTCCTTTGCCGGTCTTAAATCATTTACTGGCTTCAGAATTGAAATAATGTAAACAACTTGCGAGAGATCCATGCAAGGGAAAAAAGAACGAGACCAAATCGATTTGCTTCAATACGGTTCCTAAGTACAGATTGTTCAACAGCATACCAGTTACCGAGCTTGCACATGGCATTTTTGAGTGACAGAAATCCATGGATATCTAAATATATATATATATATATATAGAAAGATACATACACAAAGCGAAAATTTTTCTCCCTAGTCATCACCACGCGTGTAACAGGACTCTACGCACATCAAGATTAGAACCCTCGCACCGCGCTTCGCGCGGTGTCGATGAGATAACTTATGCCAGTGAACTCGATTTCCATATCTGGAATGCTAACTCCCAGCCATTTAGCCAGTCAAAAAGTAAAGCCAAGATGACCGCCGATAAACCAACCTCAGTTTCAGTCCTCTTCGGGGTATTGTACCTCAGTTTCAGTCTTTAACACGACTGTAATGATCTGTTTATGTGTGGCTCGGCTTCGAAAACATTCCCAACCATGGAAAATGTGTTCAGACGCAATATTACTGGACCAATTATCCGCAATGGAGTATTTAAAATTTAGGCGGTGTGGCCTAAGAAGTGTGCGAAACTATCTAAAGATTGTAAATTAATGGTAAAAAGAGGATTTGCATTTGATAGCTTCCTAAAGTAATTTTTATAGCTCGTTTTATCACAATAAATTAAATGGTTTGAACCCGCGAAAATCGGTACTTGTTAGCGATAATAGATCGTCCAGGTTACTATAGTCTTGAAAAAGACTGCGGGTGACTGAAGTTTCGACGGCCTCAGCGGCGGTCATCTTCAGAGTCAAAAAGAGGAATAGTATGAAGCAGTCAGCCTATTTATATGACTGGTTCATTACTTCATGCGTATGGGTGGTTGTGGGAGGCTGCGGCTTGTGGGTATGCGTCATTGGCATTTTTAGAGTCGGTATATTGTCTAGCCATTTGTTTTAAGTTTTGAATAAGCCTTTTATAATGTACTGGTAATTGTTGTGATCGGTTTAGTGGTTCCGGTTACAAGTTGATAAATCAACTTTCGAGTGTATGTCGTTGTTTGTAGTTTGTGCTGTACGTTATACATGCTGCCGAGTCCCAGTCAATGTTGTACTTGGTTTTTCGGTGGTGTTCGGCAATATGGTTAGTTCTATCCCCGTTCTTAGTTGCTCGTTTGTGTTCTGTTAGTCTAGTGTTCAAGTTCCTGCCAGTTTCACCAATATATATCGCCTGGCAGTCGGCACATTTGATCTTGTAGATCGCACCTTGTCTGTCTCGTTCTCGTTGCGTAAAGCGTCTGGTGAATCACAGATAAGTTGTGGTCCTCTAGTCAACGTCTTGATGGTAGTGGCTTTCTATGAAGTAGGGTTGTAGGATGATTCTTTAGGTAATTTGTCAGTGTGGGTCGGTTTTCTATAAGCGGCAGCCCGTAATTCGTCATTGTCACGTTTTACCAAACAGTCTAGGAAAGGAAGTGTTCCTTTCTCTTCGATCTCCTTAGTAAATTGTATCTCGTGGCTCTGTGAGTTAAGATGGTTGTGAAATTGGTCAATGTCGTCGTCATGTAGAGCAGTAATAACGGGTGGTGACTAAAAATGCGGACAAAATTGATAAGCTTGAAGTCAAAGCAATGATGCATATGACGACTACACTATAAAAGCCGGTAATGTTCAACAATCTACTTCAATTTTCTCGAAATTTATCCACAGGAGTAATCTGGGTGATGTGTCAGCGGCTTTCCTTAACTTTGTCTTAACTGGTGACATCATACCCTGGACTACTTTCCAGTCAAGCTCACAGAGACATTTCTTTATCCGCAAAAGGTGTCAACTTTTCAGGTTTTTGTCCACTTCCAACCTTCCTTTCTGTTGTATTCCTTTCATGAAAGCTTTTGAGAATTTTATATAAACTGCTTCGAGCTATGCCTTGCTTGCTAAAATGGTTTACAGTACAAGCAACACCCCTATCGCTATGGACTTGGTAAAAATTTACAACAAGATATCTTCTCTGTTTAAACCTCCACCCATTCATCGTCGATGTAGTGCACTTCAGGTTTAAGTTGTGTGAGCAATGCTTACAAGGGCAACAAGGCCTTCACCTCCAGGCCATTTGACCAACATCGCACCATTTTAGTATGGAAAAAAATTCATGTGAACTTTGTCCACTTTTTTAGTCACCACCCGTTAGTATCGTCAGCGTAGCAAAACCAAAAAGGTAACGTTAGTTCGTAGGTGGCAAGGGCTTGTTCCTCAATGGATTGCATCACAATTTCAGCAACGACTGAAAATGGTGAGCCCATGGCAGTCCAGTGTAGCTGTTGGTAATGTTTGCCGTTGTACTGGAAGTAGGTGGACGTGAGACAGAGTGTCAGTAGTTGTATGACGTTTTCTGTTGGTAGAGGAATTTCGTCGGTGGATCGTTTGATGGCAGTTTCAGTGCACTCTGGTGCCAGTTGAAGTGGAATACTGGTAAACAGAGATTTCACATCAAAAGATACTAGTTTGTAGTTGTCAGGAATTCGCACGGTTTTGATAACGTCAATGAATGTTTCAATGGATTGTAGTTTGTGTCGTGAGTTGTTCGCGAGTAGTTGCAATATGGTCGTGAGGTACTTGGAAAGTTAGTATGTTGGAAACCCACAGAATGAAACCATAGGTCTCAAGGGTATCTGTGGCTTGTGGATTTTGTAGTCCGTACAGCTTTGGTGGTCGCGAGACCGAAGATCTTAGCCAAAAGTAAGTCTGTAAGTCTGTAAGTTGATGGTGTTTGTCTTGAGTAATGATGAGAGTTTGTCTTTGAGTCTGCGTTGAAGTGATAGTGTTGGGTCTCGTTTAAGTTCGTTGTTTATTTGTTTGTCGCTCACCAGCGTGTTCATCTTGTTGTAGTAATCAGCCTTGTCCATAACGAGGGTTACGCGTGCTTTTTCTGCGGGCAGAATGACAATGTCTTCGTCTTGTTTTAGTCGTTTAAGTGCTCGTTGCTCGTCTCTCGTCAGGTTGCTGTCTCGTATAGAGGAAGACTGTAGAGTAGAGGCTACCCTACTCCTGATGTTGTCTTTAGTTCACTCCGCCAACTTTACTTCATGAGCTAAAGCAGCCTCGACACTTGACAAAATAGCCTCAGTCGGTATTCGTCGTAGTGTTATTGAGTGTTTTAGTTCGTATGACAAAACCTGTGTTTCCATCTTGTCTAAAGGGCGAGAGGAAATATTCCTGACCGAATGACGTACACCATGCCAATGATGCACAATGCCAATGATGCACAATGCCAATAATGCACAATGCCAATAATGCACAATGCCAATAATGCACAATGCCAATAATGCACAATGCCAATGATGCACAATGCCAATGATGCACAATGCCAATGATGCACAATGCCAATAATGCACAATGCCAATGACACACAACGACAGTGACGCACACCCACAAACCACAACCTCCCACAACCACCCATACGCATTACGTAACGAACCAGTTAGATAAATAATCAGAAAGGTTTGAGTACTGCCAAAATGTGAGAGTAGTACTCAAACCTTTCTGATTATTTCACTTCGAATTCCACACTACCTACGCAGCACTCCATTTTTATTTCACAGTTATATAAATAGGCTGACAGCTCCTGACTATTCCTTTTTTTTTGGCTCTTAAGATAACCGCAGCTGAGGCCGTCGAAACGTCAGTCACCTGTACATAGTAACCTGGACGATTTACTATCACTAACATGTACCGTTTTATCACGTTTCTCGCTTGTTTAGTAATTCATTGAAGTGAAAATGTATAAATTATAGTTTTGTTTGATTTTGCCGAAATATATTTGAAATTCTTAGATTCATATTTGTCTCTTGGAATATCTTGTGTAAATTTTGACAGAACAGAAGTCAAGAGAGTGTAAATGTCGTGTGAGAGACTAAAACTGACCAGCAAGACCGCGTAGGGGACTAAAACTGACGTAGAAAATTGACCCTCTATGGGCGGCCATCTTGTTTTCACATTTCATTGGCCAGCTAACATTACAGATACGGAAATTGAGTGCAGTGACTTGAGGTTACCATTTGCGGGCGAATGTTACAGTGTGGCCAGACGACTAAATTAATAGTACAGCCCAGTAGTATAATTGTATGCAACAAAAATAGTGTAGATCAGCCTTGACGAGTAACAGAATCAAATATGTAACGTCCCCTTACGAAAGTTCCACGTGACTTTGCATTTGTTTTTAGATTGGATTTTAAAACATTCATATGTGATCAATTATGATATGTATACAAACGTACAAAAACTCATCACTAAGCCTGGAAATTGGGACATTTGAACATTTGTGATTAAGAAAGTCGTGATATCATGTAGTATGAAGTTTTTCTTTCGGTGTATAGCTCGACTTTATTAAGCCAATTAAAATAAAATGGCAAAAATTTGCCGGCCAAGAATTCAACAAAAACCCCAGCCCGATTTCCAGAAAATGTCATTGTTGCTACGTTAGCATTTGATTGGGATTTTTGGGGCTATTTTTTCTGGCATTGTAGTATTTGTCATAATATCGTCTTTTGTATAATTATTTCCTGTAGGGATAGTACATGAAAGGAAATGAATCAGGAGGTCTTTAGAAGACTTTGTATTTTTATGACAAGGTCTGTCTATCAATGATTATAGAAAATCAGAAGGATTTTTTTGTCTTTGCTATTACTTGGAACATTATGAATGCCAGGAAAAAGAATGAAAGGAAAGATTTATTTAGGAACTAATTTTCATTTAGTGGTGTTCACTTTTTTTCCCATTTGATGAAGCTCGGGATAGACGCGTGATTTTTTTCTTTGGCCAGCAACGCTACACTTCAAATTTCCTCACCTTTCTGGCGTGAGTGAAGTGACGAGACGCCTGATGAATTTTTTCCTCTTGACGCAACAATTACTTGAAAGTACTAGGAACTAATCACATTTGACCACATACCCTCATCTGGCGGTGGAACTAACTGGTGTGCACAGTGTGATGACATCACCTCGTCTTCAGGGTCTTTTACCACCTATAGCCCCTACTCGTATCCAGGGCCATTTGTGAGAGGGAAAAAATAGCCTTGGTAAAGGCTGAGCTATTGCTGCATCTGATGGGTCGGTGTTGAATGTATGACTTCTTGTCATTGACTACTCATGAAAACCCAGGAAAAGTAAAGTAGTCTCCAGTCAGAAAAACAAGTCAACAAAACAATGCCCCGACCCGCCTTGAAAAGATTATTCGAGCCAGTGGATATACTTTATCGATTGAGATGAAAGAAAATTGCTGCTCTTATTCTTTATGTGAATTTCTTGTTCAATTCCTGCCTTGCAGGTGAAAGAATTGATACGGTTGAAGTTGTTTTTCATATTTTTACCTGAAGTGTATTTTAAATTAAAGTTAAGTATTAATAAGATTTATAAGCGTTGGACTTGAACAAAAGTGTACCTCTTCACATACGAACCTGAGAACCATTTATGAAGTAGGTGAGGAATGCTTTGAATCTATTAATGTGTCTTAATTGTCTAAGGACCTTGAGTTTTTGTCTTTTTTAAAATCATAAATCGGCAACGTTTAAAACTTTTTCAAGTAAAAAGTGGAAAGAAAACCACGAGATCTTCGAAACGGATACAAACGTTAGTAAGTCCGGTGAAAGAGGGGAGCTTTAGACCAGGGAGGCTTTAGTCCCCCAATAAAGACGCTGTGAAAAATTTAATAAAGGTGTTCAGTTGTGTGTTGTGTAAGCTGTGTTAAATGGAAGTAACTTTGAACACTCAGTTCTTTGAGCACGTTAATTGGATTTTTGTCTGTAAATATATCAATTAATTACAGTGACTTGGTAAATGCATTCTGAAGATGTTACATTGTAGCAACGAAACGTCAGATGCTATTAAAATATTTCATAAATGTAATCATAAATGGCTCTTTTTCGTATTCTATGCTGCGCATTAATATTCTGGACAAAGCTACCAATTTCCGCTACCGGGTAAATCGTTTGATGTCCAATTTAAAATTTACAAGAGTTAAATGAGTTCTGGGATTTACTAGCTATAATCTGCCTTTCACTACAGTTTTAGAAGACAGGAAAGGGCATCACGGTCAAAATATGTGACAGAGAATGATGATAACAGTTGTATAAATTGATCAACGCGGAGCTCTTTGAAAGGCGTCTTGGTTAGTTATCTTAAAGGAATAAAAGTAAGAATTTGTTTAATCCAATGAAGTACGGAAGCCTAATCCAATTCTTGTTGCAAGACTAAATACAACATATTTAGAATATAAATTTAATAAACCTTATAACACTAATAAACATGATAAGTGAAAAATCCAATAATATCTATTCAACATCACTGGTAGAGTGCTACGTTGATGGTTTATTTTTATTCAATGGTCGGTTTACATTGATATAGATTGCACAACTTGAATGGTCGGCCTTGTTTATTGTCTTTTTTCTTTGGTTTACATAAGTCGCTCAGTGACACTAATGGTACAGTTCCCCTGCCAGTTCGCTGATAAAACCTTAGCGACAGAGTCATCTGTTTGTTCATACAAAGAATGTAAGGTAGTCTTTAAAGGTGATCCACTCACACGGGTTATGATGAAAAGATTGTTTAAACACTCTTTTAACTGGTTTTTGAATACAAAGAACTACAAAAAAGACCTCCGGGGAGGTACAAATTCATTACTTTAGCCCAAGAAAACTTTCAGATTCCGTGCTAAATGTTTGCACAACCTCGAATTAAAAGTAAATTTGATCTATTCATGAGCCTGCCTCTACTGTTTCCTCTAATTTCAAAAACAATGTCATGGAATTACATTATACTCTACGTCTATCCAATTGACAATTTCTTCTCCATTTTCATTCAGTGGTGTTTTACTTTATCTTTCTTTTATTCAAAACTAGAATCTCCAGATTTGTACTTGGGAGCTCCACTGCAACGGTCAAGATAAATGCGCATAAATAGGCTAAAACCAACATTGACAGGAAATAAACCACCTAATAACACAAAATTCAGAAAGAAGTAGAATTGAAAAAGAAAAACTAAAAATCAATGAATAACAGATTTAGTGAATTAAAAAATGAAGTTCTTTAGTAATCTTTTCTCTTAGGCATTTCTATCAAAGAGATTTGATATTTGTCGATTAGTATGAAAGAATCGTAACAGAATAGACTAGGTCTCAATAACTGGGCAGATGTGAAAGATTTGGGTAGTGCACGATTAACATGGTTAGCATACTACAATCACTAGGATTCGAACGCGAAAAATTATCAAAGATTCCAAATAAACAACGAATATTAGAGGGTAAGCTTCAATTCATTTGAAATCAAGGTGACGTAGATTTCATGTAGATCACACTGTAAAAACTGATCGGTTAAAATAACTTTTTTAACTGGTTGAAACTAATTTCAAAAGGTTATAATGATCAACTGAATTAGTTGCAACCAAAATAAATTGGTCAGACTAACCAAGAATTATTTGATCGAAAAATAGTTTTAACTTTATCTTGGTGAGAACAAATGCCATTTAATTAAATTAATCAATTATTTTTTGTTAAGATTAGTTGTAAGTTAGTGACCAAAATGAATTAATTTGTTGAACTTTATTTATTCCGACCTAGACTATATTGGTTACAATGACCTATTTCTCACTAGTGCTCTAACATTCACTCTAAAAACTTTTTTTGTTTTTTACTTTTTTTCTGCTGTTGTTTCAACTAGTCATTTTTACAATGCAACTTACTGCCCGCGAACTTCGTTTATGCCACCAGTGAATACTTGTAGGAAAAAATAAAAAATTCTGCATTAAGAATAAGAAATTTTTATCGTTAATCAATGTCAGAATCAAACTTTCTCAAGAATGATGCTTACATCTTAATGGCCCCAGAACTGGAGGATTTATTGAGGCTATGATTGAAAAATCTTAAATAGCGACTACGCAATAGAAAAATGTATCTTAAGGGTGAGTGAAGGGTGATAAAGACAACAACTGGTGGCCGGCCAGCTGCTCTAAGCCAGAAATTTGGCCCCCACAACCAAAAAGGTGGTGGCCGTCAGATCGAGATCAAAGACAAGCAACTCGGAATTCTTTATGTTTTCATTAAAATTTCCACCCGCAGGTTTTCCATTTCTCTTCTCAATTAGGAAGGTTTTTCATAAACGAAACATTTTAAAAATTTGTGAAGGGACTCTACCAACTACAAATGAACAGAAAAGGAAAGGAGGAAAAAGAATGATTTAAGGTAAATGAAATGCTTTTGCTTTCTTCACTGGAACGGTTAATTGGTAACGGCCACGCCTTAATTTTGTAAGTAAATCTTTGCTAAAATAGTGATTTCAACGTTGCTTTCGAGTGAAGTATTATGGCAAAATAAATGCAATTTATTTTGCGTAACGTCATTAGAAATGTGACTTCATTCATAGAGTAAGATCATTCTGTATGAGACCTTGTTCATGAAGTGACGTGTTAATGTTACCATTACTTACATCCCTGAATGTGTTGAAACAGAAATGAACCTTCGATGTGAAATAAAAGAAAATCAGACAATCAAAAAATTTGCTGAAACGCCAAGAACGAATGATTTCCAAGCAAACCACAACCTCAAAATGATATTGGCGCTTTTTTCCACAATTTCTGAACGAGAACGGACAGGAGAAAAGTGACCCACAAATGCAACAATAATCAGCTTCTTTATTGACTTACCATCGTAAACGCAGTATAATGAATAGGTGTCTCAATATTGAGATAAAATACTTGGATGAGATCATAGTGCAGGATAAAAACAGAATAGTTGATACGGCTGAGAGGCATCCAGAACCGAGCTCCAAGAATATTTCTGATAATCCCTATTAAGAGTGCAGATTGATATTAATAATACTAATATCATTATTAACATATTTAGGCGAGAACGCCCATTCTGATGAATAAAATCATTTAGTGTGAACCAGAGAACTGACAAAGAGCTTCTTTAGCCATAACATAACCAAGATATTATCTCCATTATCAATGCTATCAAAGATATCAATATTATTCATATTGTTATTATTTAAAATTTATATCGATATCATCAGTACTATCATTATTATCAGTAACATCGGTATGATTAATGTTGTCAATGCTATCAATAAAGTCAAAATTATTAGTTGTACGATAATTGAAAATAGTCAAGAATATGAATATTGTAATAATAAAAAGCATTATCACGATTGTGAATATGATGCATCACATTAATAGTTATATTGAATAAAATATAATGTTTGTAGGCAAAAAGAAATATTTTGCGATCACTCACCACAGTGCCGGAGAATAGTGGTAGATATTTCCTGAGCCACAAATATCATTGTTTTACCACATACTTCGCAAAATTGTTTCCCTCATATAACATTTTAAATTTTTAAAACAATTTCAAAGAACGTTGGCTTGTCATCCTCTCATCATTTGTAAACAAAACATTTTGAGTGCATCCTGATAATTATTATCCTGATGATTATCTCCAAATAATTTATCGTTACCAAATTTCGTTGCTTTTTTGGTATTGCCTGGTAGGGTGGCATCGTTTGTTCAAAACAATTTTCTTCTCCATTTCTAACTAAAACATAACAGGACGCCATCTTGTTTTTTTCGGAGGTGAATAGTGCAGGATATTTCGAGATAGAGGAATCAATTATATCGCGCATTGAACACAATTCAACTGGAAGATACATGATAATCCCTTTTATCTACCATCCCTAATATAGAGAAATGTTTTTGATATGAATATGAACGTGCATCTTAAACTAATAAACGTGGCTGTTACTTTTTGTACAACTAAGTTTTGGCGTGTGCTGGTTGAATTAACTTGTATTGACCTGGAAACATTCTCGTGTTGCGGGTTATACGTTGCTGCTTTTATCTGTCATGGGAAAATTCACTAGATAAAATTGCAGTGCAAAAGGATATCTGCCTGACAACGAAACAAGATCACTTTTAAGAAGAAGTAGACGCACCTGCATAACCATAATGACATGCAAATATCACCCAGGCAATTGACATACTCCAGAGAATCCACTTCAAGCTTCCATAGAGGATGTTTTCTCCTTTTGACCATTTTCGATTGTTTTCTTCCATCGCACTGTGTGGTGCATATATAAGGGCTAATGCGACGCCAGTTGCTAAAGCCCAGAGAGTTAAAACGGAATACTAAAAAGTAAGCAAATGTTCAAGCATAAATATTCGAGTTCTCTTATTATTTTAGCGAGCTCTCTCCACAATTTCATGTCAGGAGAGCAAAAGATATTATGGCAATAATATTTAATCTATTTCTACATGAATTCTTTTTCTTTTTGTTCGTTTTCTAGTTTTGATTTTTTGCTTATTGTTTCGGTTTTTCCTATTTTTTTTTTTTTTAATGAATACTTGCACAATAGCAGTATGCTGAAAAGGGTTAAAGGAAAACCTAATTAAATTTACAGGAAACCCAATCGTTACCTTGACGTTAATCAAAATCTTTTTGGGATCTAAAAAGTAACTTTTGTTTATGTAGTTCAGGATTATTACAGTTTATTATCAAGTCTTGTACATATCACGAAGAGCTGACTACAGGCTAAACATTGGTTTTGCGTTGCTTTCCTCTACTTGATTTTGATAGCTTACTGTGCCAACTCCTGACAGCTCGGATTGATATGTATATGAATTAAGATGTACATATTTTCACATGGATGAATGGGTACATATTTTATTCTTCAGGTATCTTTTCCAGTAGTTTACAATTACTACATATGACAAGTGGCGCAAGCAGGCCCGTACAGTTGGGCGTGGGGGCACATAGTCGAAGATGTACTGCTAAGGTATATAAAACATGCTCTTGTACTCCACGTCACTGCTGTGTCCATTAACTTACTGGACAGAGTGTTGACCTAGATTTGTTACACGGTTGCATTCTTGTACCATTTTCTTTTGTCTTCTTTGTTTTCTTGTTCTTTTGGTAAAGAATCTTAGCTCAAGTACAAGGCTCATAAGTCTAATTTGAATGGATGTAAAATACCAACTTTGCAGCCATTTATGAATGTGGTCTATGTCGTTTAAATTCTACACATGTCATAGAATGAAACTTCAAGATATCAATAATAACTCAAAACTGAAGGAGAGTTTCATAATAACCAAGTAAATTTTACTTTCAATCGACAGAAATAGTATCAGCAAAGCTGAATGAAACTAACATCTGATCTACACGCTAGCATTGCCGCATAGAATTGCTCCTTCCGACGTGCACAATTCAGTCACCAAAGTGATCCAGGTGGTACTGCCATGATTTGGCAGCAAGCAGTAAAACAGAAACTGTGCTAATAAGAGTTCGTTGCATACACCAGTCATAGCAATATTATGTAACAATCGTTCGTTCATTCATTCGTTCATCTTTTCTTTGATTGATTCATTCATTTTCTTTGATTGATTCATTCATTTATTCATTCATTTATTCATTCATTCATTTATTTATTCGTTCATTTATTCATTCGTTCATTTATTCATTCGTTCATTTATTCATTCGTTCATTTATTCATTTATTCATTCATTCATTCGTTCGTTGATCCGTTTATTCAATTTCCATCTGAATTTCAATTTCAATTTACATTTTCAAAATTTTGTAATTTCCCCCGATTTTCCCCCAATTTTGCACCAATTTTCCCAAATTTCCATTTCCATTGCATTCATTTCGTTTCATTTATTTCATTTCATTTTGTTTCATATGGTCTCATTTGGTTTCGTTTCATTTGGTCTCATTTCACTTGGTTTCATTTCATTGATTTCATTTTCATTGATTTTGTTTCATTGATTTTGTTATATTGATTTTGTTATATTGATTTCGTTCCATTGATTTCATTTCATTTATTTCGTTTCATCGATTTTGTTACATTCATTTCTTTTCATTAATTTCATTTCATTCATTTTGTTCTCTCATTTTGGTCGTTCAATTCATTGGTTCATTCATTTACTTATCTATTTCCTCACTTGTTCATCCGTCCGTCCATTAATTCGTAAATTTGTTGATATATTTGGTATTTTCTACTAATCTTATCAATTATTTCATTTAACTTATATTCTTCAGAAACCCAAAAATTTTTTTCAGAGATATTGTTTATCTGGTTCTGCTGTTGGAAGAACACTGCAAAAACATAACGCCAAATCTAAACTCGCTTTTGTGGTTCAATATTCGAAGAGGGAACGGAGACGTTTGTCAAATTGTATTTTACTCAAAATGTCACAACCGTCATGTTTGAGAATTACGATGACAATTTCTTGAATTAATTTAATACTTATTTAAACACTCTATTTAATAGCAAAATACAATAGTAAAAATAATTGCATCAAAATAATCAACGCTAAAATTCGGATGCACACTTACCCATCTTAATCGAAATTTTCTTGAAACATATTTGAACAGTATATAGCCTAATAGAACTCCAACCATATACGGTTGTATTCGACAGTAAGGCTTTGTGTAGACATCCTTCACATAAACCAACAAATGTTTGAGTTCTTTAGGATCTAGCCTGGTAAAAATAAGTTGATATATTTATGGACGAGTTGTTGCAACAACCAGATCAAGCCAAATACAAAACAACGATAATTCCGAACTAGGATAACATTTTTTTGACTAACTTTTAGTCATCTTCAAGAATGATTGATTTACACGTGACTGCGCTACTGTATTTATATTAGCTTAACATTATGACGTTGTGCTTATTAATAGAAAACTGTTATCTTGTTTGGAGTTACCATTGTTCTGTATTTGACTAAAGTACTCAGTGGTTCCCGTAACTACAGATATAGCCAAAAATGGTTATTTTTAATGGCAAAATCCTAAGTTTTCCTTATCGTCTTGCAATAGCTCTAGAATTATCGCATGTTATTTTTCCAATTCCTACAGGGCGTGAATAGTGCATTAAGGAAAAATTCAATACACATCAGGTTCGATTTATCTTATGTCTTTAACAAACTGACAAAAAGATGAACAAAAAAATTCAAATAGAAATGAAGATTTTGTAGTGAATGATAGGGATAACAGTGAGTTTAATCATAATTTTTGTCGGAGAAGATACAGCACTCAAGCCAAAATCGTTTTACTCGAATGATTATTTCCAGCTAAATATAAAATTATTTTTGGTACTGTATCAAATAATTATCCAAAATTAAACCTAAATGATTGAAATTTCAAACAATTGGTACAACACTTTCGAGGCGAGAGCTCACCCTCTGACTAGTAAAATAGTCTGGTGTTAGCAGAGTAAAATTTTAAAAGTGTTATGTCGCCGAGAAAGAGTTAGCAACTCTAACTATAACTTTTTCGAGGCGGAGCTCTTCCTTTGACAAGTAAAATTGTCTGGCGTTAGCCAGAGTAAAATTGGATGATGTTAGTCAGAGTAAAATAATAGAAGTCTTAGGCCGCTGGGAAAGAGTTTATAAAACAACGAAATTATTAGTGAGCATAAAATCTTAAAACTTTCGTTTGTGTTTTCTAACCTTGATGCTCATTGATAAGATGAAACATGCTCAATGGTGGGACAAATCGGACAGTAGCGTGGGAAAACGTACAATTTGAAGAGGGTGGATGCTGAGAACTCGAAAGCATATTTATGGAGAATTTTGGCCGAGAAATGAAGACTATTAGTAATATGTTACATTTTAGGCCCTCTGACATTGATTTGAGGCATTCTAAGTTTTTCAGTGTAATATTTCTTGCAAAACGTCATTAGTCCAGTGCAATTTTTGATAGCAAAACCCCTTAAAGGTTCCCTTCCCCTTGGCAACGCAACTGGAAACGGATGGTAAAGAAACTGCCTTTTCAGAATAAAGCGGTGACGAAAACATATTTTGCTTCATTAACTTTAACATTGAAATTCAAACGATCCTTGATCATAGACTGGGCAGGTTCTCTTCTTGAGACCATTCTGAAGAATATTGTTAGGATTACCAGATTATCCTCCGTGCTCGTCGGCTTGTACAATGATCATAATTATTTACTTTTGTAAAGAATTTTTTGTTTTATCAAATGGAGTAATCCGAACTGTCTATAACCCTTATTTTTTGAGGCTTTTTTGGATCGAGAAACATAAACCACTGCCGGCCTGTTACGTCGTAAAACATACCCTTCATTCCATTGAAATTGGAATATAAACCTATTATAACAAAATTCAATAGTACAATTTCTGAAAATATCATTTTTCAGTTTTCTAGCTAGTATCCTTACAATATTATTGTTACCAAGAAGGCACGACAAGCAGTGAAAGTGTGCCATTCATGATATTAAAATAAGTTTTATTTTCGAAACGATTTTTATTTTAGTGGGGATATATGATATTGAGTTTTGTTTCGAAAGGTTCAAAAAGGCGTGGGTTGCTATGTATAGGCGAACATAATTCTCTTCGACAAACTGTGTCAAAATAGATAAACTTCTAATTAATATACTTTGCCCATTACTGCCTGTATATTACACACCGTCTTATTCAACTATAATATCGATCCATTCTTAAAGTCAGACATTTACCAAATAGATTGTATATAGGGAACGGCATTTAGGTCTTCATGTCCAATAAGGATAGCTGTTGTAATCATGCTAGCCAAAATTACTGCACTTGTCACGAACGTAAGGACACGGATTCCAAACCTGAAAGAAAATTTCTGTCTTAGAAACAGAACGTGAAATAGTCTTGGACATAATGTCTGAAAGTACTACGAAGATAAACATAAAAAAAATGCAAAAAGGTAAAAACCATGACCAGCCGACAACTTAAAAAAAGTATAAAATAAAACATATTCCGAAAATAGACATCTTGGAAAACTCAAGATATGAGTCAATTCATAGTATACTCGTCTTGTTTTGACTCATATCTTGAGTTTTCCAAGATGTCTCTTTTTCGGATTATGTTTTATTTTATGCAAAAAGGTAACCATATGGATTTTAATTTGAAATATCAACGCTACTAACTTAGAAACAACTTTCTCTCCACTTTTTCCGTTTCCGTCTCTTCATCTCTGTTTCTCTTCCTCTTTTTGTGCCTCCTTACTCTGTCTCTCTTTAACTCATGTTGTACACTTCTTTGCATAGTGCTCCGTGAACTTAATTAAATGTGTATCCCAATAGCCAGTTACTTAGATTCTCTAGTGACGCGTGCGTGCCCTTGTCAACATGTAGAGGGCATGTCCATATACATATATACATAGAGTGTACCATCAAATATATGTATATACGTATATATGCCTAGCATTAGTCCAAGTCAATTTTGCGAATTACCTTACTCATCTGTTTTAAACGTAGCCAGGTACTAAGCTATTTGTAAAAATATGAAGTTCGATTTGCCTTTAAATCAAACCTAATTTTCGTTTAAGAGACTTCACACCAAGTCTTTCTTTAACGCAAAGATAAAATTAAATTTGATAATGCCTTAGTTCTATTACCTGTAAGCAGTTATTATTAACAAAGGTGAAAGGAAGAAAAATTGCATATCAGCAGCAAGGTACCAGCTGTGCCCAATGCAATTCTAAATAAAGAGTAATAAATTTCAGAAATCCACTACAATCATCTTTGACACGATTATAAGGAATTATGTTGGCTTTGCTTTACTCACTACGGTTAACAACCGCCTGTACAATTGAGAAAACGGATGAAAATGAAATAAAACAAAACAAAAATAGAACAAAACAAAATAAAAGAGAGTAAAATAAAATAAAATAAGGAATAAAATAAAATAAAATGAAAGAAAGTGAAATGAATTAAAATTAAAATGGCATAAAATGAAACGAAATAAAATGAAATAATATGGCTTGAAAAGACATGGAATAAAAATACAATGAGATGTGATGAGATAAGAAAAGAGAAGCGTAGAACAGAATGAAATAGGAAAGAATAGAACAAAAATAAATGTTATGGATAAGAAAAGAATATAATAGAACAGAAATGAACAAAACAGACTAGAACTGAATTGAATGGAAATAAATGTAATGGGATGGAATAAAATAGAATAGAATAGAATAGAATAAAATAGAATAGATCGAGACAGAATAGAATATACTAGATAAATATGACAAGAAAATAATAAATAAAATAAATTAAAAGATTCAATAACATTTATCCACTTTTTAAAAGAAAACAAAGTTAATAACCACTTCGCCAACGTTTCCTAGATGGTCATTGGTTGTATAAATAAATTTTATCACCTTTGTGAACTCTAAATATGAGCAAATAATGAAAAAGAGTATCTTTTAAGTCAAATCTATTCGTGATTTTATGTAAACAGTAATCCAAAGCAACTTGCAGAAATTCGTAAAAAAATACATTGATACATTAAGGTAAAATTCAAATATTTCTAGTCGATCAGTTCTATTGTACGTTATGCTATCTTAATCATTATGTAAGATTTTGTGGAAATTTTAGCAGGACACTGTGAAGGAAGCGACATAACAAAGGTACGATTAACTTAGTTGTGACACGATTGTACAATATAAAGGTTTTCTGCTCCGAAATAAAAATAATCCTAACAGATCCGGGGAAGAAGATTGTGCATTTGCGCTTGGATCAACAATTCAAACTATTAACCATATTCAAGTGATTACCATCAAAGCATTTCTTGTTAGTATTTTGTTCTAAGGCACACAGATTTACGGACACTACCGACTGTTGGACTTTCTTTTTACATCTTCCTCATCGCCGTTTATGACCTGAATAAAGTTCATCAAGTAATCTATCACATTGGCCACTAGATGCTTAGCTGAGGGACTTTCTCTGACCTATCTGGCAAGGAGTTCAACTGATGGGCTTGCATTGTATTCTACGTTTTCAACAAAAAAAAAGGTTTTTTCGCGATTCTTGAATCTGAAGTGTGCCTCATCTAAAGTAGCTTGGTCAAACCTACTTAACAAGATTAAACCATTTCCTTTCTCCAGGAAATTATCAGAAAGAAAATTGAAGTAGTAACCTCTCAATTTCGCTTATGTAAAAAATGTTTGTTTGTCCCCTTCAAAATGCACTTTTAATTTATTTCATATTCTCCTCGGGGCGACTAAATTGTACGAAATGCTATTAACCATTTGGCAGCTAATAGGGTCGTAAACCATCCGACATTTATTCTTCGGCTTTTTAGCCATGACATATGGAAAAAAACCCCAAAAAGGCACAATTTCAAATTTTAGCGACAGCATTGCTGAAAGACGACCAAAATAAACTAGCAAAAGGAGCCCCAGTCTCCGCTCTTCCCTTACCCTCTAAAGGAAACAGAGAGTCTCCGCAGGGTCCCACCTACTCAGGTCCACCAGCACGTGGGCTCCAAGATTCTAGGTAAGTTAAATTTTGATATATACTCGGAGAGTTGTCCAGTTCCATTTCATGTGGATCGTTGGTTGTCGTCTCCTTTCAAGATATTGCGCAAAGTCGCATGTTAAACGGATTTACTTCAACGATTTCAAAAATAATCGGTCGTAAAAGGATTCAAGATAGGAATTTTAATAGTCGAGCGACAATTTGCTTAAAACGTAGTTTTGAAAACACTGGCAGATGTACAGTTACCTCTGTTGGGTTCAAGCTGAAGTCGTTAATATATAATAAATTTTTCCACCAACTACTAGAACAAGATGATGTATCACGAGCTATGAACCAGAGAGGTCCATCGCCAAAAAAAGGACGCAGTTTTGTCAGAAAAAGAATGGCAAACATGTAGGAAGGTGTGAGCCTAAAAGTGAAACAAGAATGTTTTGAGTGGATATGATTAAGGAGGTGCGTACATGGTAGCAAGCTAATCGTGTTACAAGGAATGATCTACTTTGTTGAGATTTATATTTTCCTGTCGAGCCTTATGAAATGGTGTCAACGAAAAAGAAAAAATAATAAAATCGCTAAGTTTTCTTAAAATTGAACGAGTGATTCGCCACAAGGGAAAAGAATACGAACAAAAGAAGATGATAATCATGATAACAATGTCTTTGATCATGGTGATTACGATAACGACTACAGTAGCGATGAAAATGGGGATGACGACAGCGATAACGTTAGTAATGTTGACAATGATTATAGGAATGATTATATTGTTTAGAAGTAAATTTATCGAACTCGGGAGAATCGGGTACTTGTTTGTGAGTGGTAGATCGCGTTTTTGTGTTTGTCACACAGTTAATGATTTGAGTACCAATTAAAATTTGAGGGTCAGTTATTATTTGTAATAACCTCTGCTGAGACCCTATCAGCATATATTCAGTCTTTTTGAACTTCTTCCTCGGTTATGATGTGAAATTTGAATTATGTGGACTGATGCTGTATGTAGCTTTTTTGAAAAGCCATTGTTT